>JAESUZ010005369.1:0-22406 GCA_017311185.1 Proteles cristata cristata
CACTTCTTCTAGGTTGTCCAATATGTTGGCATATAATTTTTCATACTATCTTATGATCATTTGTATTTTTGTAATGTTGATTGTAATTTCTTTTCTTTTATTTCATATTTTATTTCAGACCTCTGTAAAGATTTTTTGATGAATCTGGCTGAAGGCTTATCAACTTTGTTGAACTTTTCAAAGAATCAGCTACTGATTTTGTTGATCTTTCTTACTATGTTTTACTTCTATTTATTTCTGCTCTCATCTTTATTATTTCCTCCCTATTTTATTTTATTTTATTTATTTTTCACAAGTTAGCTAACATATAGTATAGTCTTGGCTTTAGGACTAGATTCCAATGAGTCATCACTTACATATAACATGTAGTGCTCAGGAGGGGGGGCAAGATGGCGGAGAAGTAAGGAGCTCCGTACCTGCACTCGCGCCCATACATCACACAGAAAAGATCTGAAGCCATTGGAAACCTTACAAAACCTGAGAGACTGGGAGAAAAAGGATGCAGAATCCACTGAGAAAGCCTTCTAACGTGAGTGCGAACCGGGGAAGGTAAAATCGGGCCGGGATCGGAGCCTCCAGGGTGGGAGGCGATCCCCCTCTACCCTCTACGGGGAGTGAGAGGGGAAAAGGAGAGAGTCCGAGACAGAAAAACCTCCGCTCGGTGCATAGAAAGACCGTACTTGCCAAATACCTGCACACCAGGTCCCCTTGCGACAACTGGTCCTGGGGAAGGCTGAGCACACAAACTGCTTCTTTGTGCCGATCCTGGAGGTTGGGTTTTAAAGCGGCGGTGGAGCGCCTGCCTCCATTGTAGCTCCAGGGCGGCTGGGATCCCTGAAAGAGCCACGCAGACACCGGGCGTCCGCGCTCCTGGCTGGCTGGAACTCGAGAGGGAAGGCAAAGAGCTAAAAACTGGGAAATTTGCCTGTGAGTTCGTGTTTCGGGTGACGAGCCATAGAGAGACCCGGTTTTCCTCACTCCAGCGGCGGCGCGCCTGCCGCCATTGTAGCTCCAGGGCGGCTCGGACCCCTGAAAGAGATGCGCAGACACCGGGCGTCCGCGCTCCTGGCTGGCTGGAACTCGAGAGGGAAGGCAAAGAGCTAAAAACTGGGAAATTTGCCTGTGAGTTCGTGTTTTGGGTGACGAGCCATAGAGAGACCCGGTTTTCCTCACTCCAGCGGGCTGCGGCTACGGGGACCCCGCAGGCAAGCCCCCGCGCATGCGCACCAGCCCGACCCAGAGAAGGAAGAAGTGATTCTGACTCCGCCCCCAGAGCTCAGCAGGGAGCCTGGAATAGCCCGAGGGGGTTGTCTGGGAAGCTGAGTCTAAGGCAACTTCAGCGGGGCGCGCAGACTGGGATTTGGAGATTGGAACTGGCCTGGGTTGAAGAGTGCAACCAACTTCGGCTGCGTCCCGGGAACGGGGAGTTGACACCCCCCCCAAAAAAAAAAGCGAGCTGCAGAGCGGGGTTCAAGAAGGGACTGGAGCACCATCACTCTCCTCTCCACAATCGCCAAGGCAGAACCCCCGCCTGAGGCATCGGATCACGCCACGCCCATCCCTGCCTGAGAGGTGCCCTCCTCCCTTTTTTTTTTCTTTTTCCCTTTTTTTTGTTTTTTTTCCCTTTTTTTTCTTCTTTTTTTTTTTTTCCCCTTTCTTTTCTCTTTTTTTCTTCTTCTTTCTCTTTTCTCGCTTTTTTCCCCAAAACACTGACCTGATTAACTCTGGTCGCCAGCTTGCTTAAACAATCACAACAAGTCCATTCTGTAAATGTAAATTCTACACCTACCGACTTTTTCAGCTATTTCGCTCAGGAGTAATTAGACTATATAGTTTCTCTGGATAATTCCAGCATCCTTCTCTCACCTATCCAATCATATTCTACCCTTTACCTCTTTGAAAAAAAGCTTCTTATCCCTTCTGCTGGTTCATTCTATTTCCAAATCTGCCTTGTCTCGCCCTGCCTTCTCTCTTTTTCTCTATGCTCTTCAACCAGCACTGCATACACACGGCTATTTAACTGTAGCTGGGAAATCCAGGTATATGCTTTAAACTGTTCTTTGTCCATCGGTTTTCTTCTTTTTTCCTTTTCTTTTCCCCTTTTTGACCCTTTTATGTATTTTATGCTCCCTATTATTCGCCCTCCCTCCTCCGTCTTTTCTATTAACTTTTTCGTTTTCCCTCTCGCTTTGCATGTTAGTTGAACCAGCCTGTGCGTTGGTGTACTCCTGCTCCCTGTGTGTTTGTCTGTTTTCTTTTCCAGGGCTACCTCAAGAAACAAGCTAGAGTACACAAGGTGAAGAGTCCCAAATATCACTACGAACGGAAAATTAAATAACTAAGGTCCCAACAAGAGAGACCGAGGGATACCATTCAAAAAACAATCTCTGAAAGGATAGGCCCTGGAAAGTCAAAGAGTCTTCTTGGATATAGCAGTGCTCATAGAAACAGAGATCATAACAGGTCTTTAAAACCAACAAGAGCCGGAAAGCTAACTAAAATGACGAAACGAAAGAGCTCTCCTCCAAAGAAACTCCAAGAAGAAATGACCTCTAATGAACTGCTCAAAACAGATATCAGCAGCATAAGTGAACAAGATTTTAGAATAATAATGGTAAAATTAATAGCTGGGCTTGAAAAAAACATAGGGGACATCAAAGAAACTATGGCTACAGACAGAATGGAAAATAAAAATAGACATGAAGAATTAAAAATGCGATAAATGAGATACATAATAAATTAGAGGCCTCCAATGCACGGATTGAAGAGGCAGAAAGGAGAATAAGTGATTTAGAAGACACCATTCTAGAAAAACAAGAAGCTGACAAAAAAGAGACAAACTGATCCAGGAACAGGAAAGAAGAATTCGAGAGCTCAGCGACACAGTCAAACGCAACAATATCCGTATCATAGGAATCCCAGAAGAGGAAGAGAGAGGGAAAGGTGCTGAAGGAGTCCTGGAACAAATTATAGCAGAGAACTTCCCCGACCTGGGGAAGGAAGTCAATGTGGAAATACAAGAGGCTCAGAGGACTCCTCTCAGACGTAACTTGAATCGATCTTCTGCACGACATATCATCGTAAAAATGGCAAAATACAAGGACAAAGAGAGAATTTTGAAAGCAGCTAGGGAGAAAGGGCCCTCACATACAAAGGGAAACCCATCAGAGTGGTGACAGACCTATCTACTGAAACGTGGCAGGCCAGAAAGGAATGGCAAGAGATCTTCAATGTGATGAACAGTAAAAACATGCAGCCAAGAATCCTCTATCCAGCAAGCCTGTCATTCAAAATAGAAGGAGAGATAAAAACCTTTCCAAACAAACAGAAATTGAAAGAATTTGTCACCACGAAGCCAGCCCTACAAGAAATCCTGAGGGGGATGATCTGAAGGAAAGGTTGCAAGGAACAAAGATTCCAGAGACACCACCACAAACATGAACCCTACAAAAGATACAAAGACTCTAAACCCACATATTTCAATAATAACACTGAATGTAAATGGGCTGAATGCTCCAATCAAAAGACATAGGGTAGCAGAATGGATTAAAAAACAAAATCCATCTATATGCTGTCTACAAGAAACTCATTTTAGACGGGAAGATACCTTCAGATTAAAAGTAAGGGGATGGAGAAATATATATCATGCTACAGGAAATCAAAAGAAAGCCAGAGTAGCGATACTCATATCAGACAAACTGGACTTTAAATTAAAGACAATCACAAGAGATGAAGAAGGGCACTACATAATAATTACAGGGTCCATCCATCAAGAAGAACTAACAATCATAAATGTCTATGCACCGAATATGGGAGCACCTAAATATCTAAAACAATTAATCACAAACAGAAACAAGCTCAGAGATAAGAATGTGCTAATAGCAGGGGACTTTAATACTCCACTTACAGCAATGGATAGGTCAACAAGACAGAAAATCACTAAAGAAATAATGGACTTGAAAGACACATTGGACCAGATGGACCTGACGGATATATTTAGAACTTTACATCCTGAGGCCAGAGAATTTACTTTCTTCTCAAGTGTGCATGGCACATTCTCCAAGATAGATCACATACTGGGACATAAAGCAGCCCTCAAGAAATATAAAAGAATAGAGATCATACCATGCACACTGTCAGATAACAATGCTATGAAACTTGAAATCAATTACAGGAAGAAGTCTGGAAAACTTCCAAAAACATGGAGGTTAAAGAACACCCTTCTAAAGAATGAATGGGCCAATCAGGCAATTAGATGAAATTTAAAAATATATGGAAAAAAATGAAAATGAAAACACGACAATTCAAAATCTATGGGATGCGGCAAAGGCAGTCCTAAGAGGAAAGTACATTGCTCTCCAGGCCTATTTCAAGAGATTAGAAAAAGCACAAGTCCAAAATCTAACAGCTCACCTAAAGGAACTAGAGGCAGAGCAGCAAGAACGCCCTAAACCCAGTAGAAGAAGAGAAATAGTAAAAATTAGAGCAGAAATAAACAACATAGAGACCAAAGAAACAATTGAACAGATCAATGAAACCAAGAGTTGGTTTTTGAAAAAGTAAACAAAATTGACAAACCTCTAGCCAGACTTATCCAAAAGAAAAGAGAGCACCCAAATAGACAAAATTATGAATGAAAATGGACTTATTACAACCAACCCCTCAGAAATACAAGCAATTATCAGGGAATACTATGAAAAATTATATGCCAACTAATTGGACAACTTAGAAGAAATGGACAAATTCCTAAACACACACTCACTACCAAAATTCACACGGGAAGAAATAGAAAACCTGAACAGACCCATAACGAGTGAAGAAATGGAATCAGTGATCAAAAGTCTCCCAACAAATAACAGCCCTGGACCTGATGGCTTCCCTGGGGAATTCTACCAGACATTTAAAACAGAATTAATCCCAATACTTCTCAGGCTATTCCAAAAAATAGAAAGCGAAGGAAAACTCCCGGACTCATTTTATGAAGCCAGCATCACACTGATTCCCAAGCCAGACAGAGATCCAGCAAAAAAACAGAACTACAGGCCAATATCCTTGATGAATACAGATGCAAAAATTCTCAACAAGATCCTTGCAAATCGAATCCAGCAGCATATAAAAAGAATCATCCACCAAGATCAAGTGGGATTCATTCCTGGGTTACAGGGCTGGTTCAATATTCGCAAATCAATCAATGTGATTCATCATATCAATAAAAGAAAAGATAAAAACCATATGATCCTGTCCATAGATGCAGAAAAAGCATTTGACAAAATACAGCATCCCTTCTTAATAAAGACTCTCGAGAAAGTTGGGATAGAAGGAACCTACTTAAACATCATCAAAGCCATCTATGAGAAGCCTTCAGCGAACATCATCCTCAACGGGGAAAAACAGAGCTTTCCCCTGAGATCAGGAACACGACAGGGATGTCCACTCTCACCACTGTTGTTTAACATAGTGCTGGAAGTCCTAGCATCAGCTATCAGACAACAAAAGGAAATCAAAGGCATCAGAATTGGCAAAGAGGAAGTCAAACTTTCACTCTTCGCAGATGACATGATACTCTACATCGAAAACCCGACAGACTTCACCAGAAGCCTACTAGAACTGATCCAAGAATTCAGCCAAGTTGCAGGGTACAAAATCAACGTGCAGAAATCGGTTGCATTTTTATACACCAACAATGAAGCAACAGAAAGAGAAATCAAGAAACTGATCCCATTCACAATTGCACAAAAACCATAAAATACCTCGGAATAAACCTAACCAAGGATACAAGAGATCTGTATGATGAAAACTATAGAAAACTTATGAAGGAAAGTGAAGAAGACACAAAGAAGTGGAAAAACATTCCATGCTCATGGATAGGAAGAATAAATATAGTTAAGATGTCATTACTACCTAAGGCACTCTACACATTCAATGCAATTCCAATCAAAATTGCACCAGCATACTTCTCAAAACTAGAATAAACTATCCAAAAATTTGTATGGAATCATAAAAGACCCCGAATAGCCAAAGTAATCCTGAAAAATAAAACCAAAACGGGAGGGATCACCATCCCAGACCTCAGCCTTTACTACAAAGCTGTCATCATCAAGACAGTATGGTATTGGCACAAAAACAGACCCATAGACCAATGGAACAGAATTGAGAACTCAGAAGTGGACCCAAAAGTATACAGCCAACTGATCTTTGACAAAGCAGGAAAGAATATCCGATGGAAAAAAGACAGCCTTTTTAACAGATGGTGCTGGGAGAATTGGACAGCAACATGCAGAAGAATGAAACTAGATCATTTTCTCACACCATGCACAAAAATAAACTCAAAATGGATAAAGGACCTGAGCGTGAGACAGGAAACCATCAAAACCCTAGAAGAGAAAGCAGGAAACAACCTCCTTGACCTCCACCGCAGCAACTTCTTACTTGACACATCCCCAAAGCAAGGGAATCAAGAGAAAAAATAAACTGTTGGGACCTCATCAAGATTAAAAGCTTCTGCACAGCAGAGGAAACAACCCACAAAACTAATAGGCAACCAACGGAATGGGAAAAGATAGTTGCAAATGACATATCAGATAAAGGGTTGATATCCAGAATCTACACGGAACTCACCAAACTACACGCCCGAAAAACAAACAACCCAGTGAAGAAATGGGCAGAAGATATGAACAGACACTTCTCCAAAGAGGATATCCAGATGGCCAACAGACCCATGAAACGACGCTCAGCATCGCTCCTCATCAGGGAAATACAAATCAAAACCACACTGAGATACCACCTCACGCCAGTCAGAGTGGCTAAAATGAGCCAATCAGAGAACTCTAGATGCTGACGAGGATGTGGAGAAACGGGCACCCTCCTACAGTGTTGGTGGGAATGTAAACTGGTACAGCCCCTCTGGAAAACAGTGTGGAGGTTCCTAAGGAAACTAACAATAGAACTCCCCTAGGACCCAGCAATAGCACTGCTAGGAATTTACCCAAGGGATACAGAAATGCTGAGGCATAGGAGCACATGTACCCCAATGTTCATGGCAGCACTCTCCACAATAGCTAAAACATGGAAAGAGCCTAAGTGTCCATCAACAGATGAATGGATCAAGAAGATGTGGTTTATCTATACAATGGAATACTACATGGCAATGAGAAACAATGAAATCTGGCCATGTGTGGCAACATGGATGGACGTTGAGGGTGTTATGCTGAGCGAAATAAGTCAGGCAGAGAAGGACAAATATCATATGTGTGCACTTATAGGAGGATTAGGAGGAAGTTAACAGAGGACCAAGGGGGAGAAGAAGGGCGGAAATGGTGGGGGAAAGGGAGAGAGGCAAACCATGAGAGACTCTTGAATGCTGACAAAACTGAGGACTGATGGATGTGGGGGGGAGGAGGGATGGGCATGGAGGAGGACACTTGTGGGGATGAGCACTGGGTGTTATGTGGAAACTATTTTGACAATAAACTATTTGTAAAAAAAAAAAAAAAAACATGTAGTGCTCATCCCCAACAAGTTCCTATTTTCCCCAACCCCATCAAACCTCAGTGTATATTTAAGAGTCTCTCATGGTTTGCCTCCCTCTTTGTTTTTATTTTTTATTGGTTTTGAGTTTTGTTTTTCTGTTTTTAGCTTCTTCCGGTGTAAGGTTATGTTGTTTGAGACTTGTCTTGCTCCTGGAGGGAGGCCTGAATTCCTAACAAACTTCCTTCTTAGAACAGCTTTTGCAGTATCCCAAGATATTGGATTGTTGTGTTTTAATTTCATTTGTCTCCATGTATTTTTTAATTTCCCCTTTGATTTCTTGATTGACTCATTCATTGTTTAGTATCATGTCAGTTAACCTCCATGCATTTGTGATCTTTCTAGATTTTTTTCTTCTGGTTGATTTCTAGTTTCATAGAATTGTGGTCAGATAAGGTGCTTAGTATGATTTCATTCTTTTTTATTTTTTTGATACTTGTTTTGTGGCATCATATGTGATCTATTCTGGAGAATATTCCATGTACACCTGAAAAAAATGTGCATTTTGCTCTTTTAGGATGGAATGTTCTGAATATATCTATTAGTGCCATCTGGGCCAATATGTCATTCAAAGCCACTGTTTTCTTATTGATTTTCTGGTTGGATGATATATTCATTGATGTAAGTGGGGTGTTAAAGTCCCCTACAATTATTGCATTACTATCTACTATTTCCTTTATGCTTGTTACTAGCTGATTTATGTATTTGGGTGCTCCTACGTTGGGCGCATAAATAATATTTACAACTGGTGTATCTTCTTGTTGGATTGCTCCCTTTATGATTATATAGTGTGCTTCTTTGTCTTTGTTATAGTCTTTGTTTTAAAGTCTATTTTGTCCTATATTAAGTATTTCTACCCTTGCTTTCTTTTCACATCCATTTGCAAGATAAATGCTTTTCTTTTCCCTCACTCTCAATCTTCATGTGAATTTAGGTCTAAAAAGAGTCTCATATAGGCAGTATATAGTTGGGTCTTGCATTTTTATTCGTTCCAACACCCTGTGTCATTTGATTTGAATATTTATTCCATTTATGTTCAAAATGATTATTGATAGGTATGTACTTATTACCGTTTTGTTATTTGTTTTCTGGTGTTTTTTATTTTTTTTTTTGTTGTTGTTCTCTGTTCCTTTCTTCTCTTACTCTCTTCTCTCCCAGTTTGCTGGCTTTCTTTAGTGATATACTTGAATTCTTTTCTCTTTGTTTTTTGCATGTCTATTACTGGTTTTTGATTTGTGGTTACCATGCAGTTTGTATATAACTTCACTGCACTGTCTATATTAAGTTGATTGTCACTTCAGTTCGATTCCATTCTTTACTCCTCTTCCTCCACGTTTTAGGTATATGGTGTCATACTTTACATACTTTTATTCTGTGATACCTTTCACTGATTTTTATAGATATACTTATTTTTACTGCTTTTGTGCTTTCTTCTTTTCTTATTCCTACTTACGGTCTTTCCTTTCCACTCCAAGAGTCCCCTTTAGTATTTCTTGTAGGGTTGTTTTAGTGGTGATGAATTCCTTTAACTTTTGTCTGTCTGGGAAATTCTTTATCTCTTTTCCTATTATGAATGATAGCTTTGCTAGATAGAGCATTCTTGGCTGCAGGTTTTTTTTTTCTTTGTACTTTGAATATATTACATCACGTGCTTCTGGCCTGCAAAGCTTCTGCTGAAACATCAGCTGACAGTCTTATGAGGTTTCCCTTATACGTAACTATTTTCCTTTGCTGCCTTTAAAATTCTCTCTTTATCACCTTGTTTGTTTGTTTTGTTATTGTTTGCATTTTAATTACCATTTGTCTTGGTGTGAATCTCCTTGGGTTGATTTTGTTGAAGACTCTCTGTGTCTCCTAGATATGGATTTATGTTTCCTTCCCCAGGTTTAGGAAGTTTTCAGCTATTATTTCTTCAAATAAATTTTCTGCTCCCTTTCTCTCTTTCCTTCTTGGATCCCAAAAATGAAGATATCATTATGCTTGAGATATTATATTGCTGACTTACCTAAGCCTCTTTTCATATTTTATTATTATTTTTCTCTCTCTCTTGTTCTGCTTAATTGTTTTTCTTACCTCTGCATATTACTTACCTCTGTTTCATTTAGCTGTCTTGCTGTTTATTTGTCCTCTTTTTGTTTTGGTTTTGGGACATATTCCTTTGTCTCCTCACTTTGTCTAACTCTCTGTGTCAATTCCTATGTATTAGGAAAGTCAGCTACATCTCTTACTCTTGAAAGCAGTGTCCCTATGAAGAAGAGGTCCTATAGTGCCCTGTGGTGCAATGCTCCCTGCTCACCAGAACCTGATGTTTCGGGGATCTCGCCTCTGTGTGTTGCATACACCCTACTCTTTTGGCTGAGTCACTTTTGCCTTCAGTCCTTTAGTCCACAACATCTCTCTTTGCCTGGTGTGGGCCAGATTTGGTCTCTGTGTTGTTTGTGGGCCCATCTGGGCCCACCTTGGGCTTGAGTGAGTTAGACAGGTGTTTGCCAGAGATGACAGAGCACCAAACTGCAAGCCACTTTCTTTGTGTTGTTTTCTGAGAAGCTTTCATTGGTGGCTAGGCCTCAAGTCAGATCTGATGTCTGTCCCCAGCCCACTGGTGCCATAGTTGGACTGGTGTATGTGTGGTTCTCTTCCCCTATCCCTGGGGCAGGAGTCATTTTGGCTTGGTGCTGGCCCCAGTTAGGGCTGCTTGCACACTGCCAGGTTAGTGGTACTTCTTTGGATGGTCTCCAGCCAAGGGTGTATTAGAGGAGGTAGTTCATAGAAGAACATGGGGGAAGGGCACCCAGTGCTAGCAAGGTCCATGCTGGTTTGCTGAGGTGGGGAGCATGTAACTGCCTGGGAAAACTCCTGTTTAGGCTTGGATAGAGGGGGCATTTCAGCAGGAGAATGGTTGTGTTGCTAGCCAGCTAGGTGGAGAGTGTTTGCACTCTGCTGTTTCCTGCAGGCATCTGTGTATCTTGGCTGCAGTGTTGGATAGGTAGATAGAATTCACTAGCTTTTTTCTTGGAGAAGTCTCTCCAAAATCTCTGCTCCTCCAGCACATGCTCTGAGATTAGAAAACAAATCTCCCTCCTGCATACCCCAGGCAGTTTTCAACTGCTGCTTCTATAGTATATTTCCATGAGCTGCTTATTATGCTGCCTCTTTAAAGGCAGAGATTCAGTTTCCTATTACCCTCCCAGTTTTCCCAGAGCAGAGCCAGCTGATTTTTAAATTCCAGGTGTTAAGCACTGCTGATTTTAAGAACTCATGAAATTATGCCTCTCTGGTTTTCTTGCAGGTTACCCATGCCTGGGGTGCTTGGTATGAGGGTTTCGTCCTCTTCCCTCCCACATACAGCCCTGTTGGTCCATTTAGGTCCTGACCAGGTCTCTGCCCTTCCTACCAGTTTCCATGTGGTCCATACTCTCCATTTAGCTGCAGAGAGTGTGTTCTGCCAGTTGCCAGGTCATTTTCCAGGTCATTTACACTGATGTGGGTGTTATCTAGTTATATCTGTAGAAGTTGAGCATAGGATCCTCTTTGCCATCTTCCCTGGTAGTCTTAAGTTTTATTTTTTTTAAACAGTTTATTTATTTTGTATAACTGTGTGAGAGAAAGAGCATGAGCACAGGAGGGGCAGAGAAAAAGAAAGAGAGAGAATATCCCAAGCAGGCTCTGAGCTGTCAGTGCAGAGCCTGAAGCAGGGCTTGATCTCATGAATCATCAGACACTTAACTGAGCCACTCAGGCATCCCTTAAGTTTTCTTCTTAATAAAAGCCAAGGCTATTTTCTATTTTTATTTCTAGTGTCCTCATACTGAATAAAGGATACTCTTTGCCACATCATGAAAAATCCATAATTTTTAATTAAGATTGAAAGCAAAAACTGTCTACAAATTTTAGGTCTTCAAAGAGTTAGGAAAAACTGACATGTAATATTTACTGATGTTTTGCTACTACAATGTTGATGAGAAAGTAAAATATTACTTGAATATTCTGGCTGTCTTATTTGAGACTCATATTTTTCACAAAATTGTCATCTGCAGTGAAGAGTAAAGTTTGTAAGGTGCCTTAACCACCTCAAGATGTGTGTTAATAAAAATAGAGCATTTATGTTGATTTAAAATTTTTCCGTGTACATCACTGCATTTACATAGTAAATATGCTAATATCTGAATGCAATCTCCACAATATCTCATGAGAGTACTATTGAAGACCTTAAGAAATTCAATGGCCCACGGGGCACCTGGGTGGCTCACTTGGTTGAGCGTCCGACTTAAGCTCAGGTCATGATCTCACGGTTTGTGGGTTCCAGCCCCGTGTCCGGCTCTGTGCTGACAGCTAGTTCAGAGCCTGGAGCCTGCTTTGGATTCTGTGTCTCCCTCTTTCTCTGACCCTCCTCTGCTCATGCTGTCTCTCTCTCTCTCAGAAATAAATAAAACATTTTAAAAATTAAAAAAAAGAAAGATACTCAAAAAAGAAAAAAAAAAAGAAATTCAATGGCTCTTTGGGAAACTTAATTTTCTACAGGATAGGTTAGAAAATTAATATTTCTGACCAAGTGTACATTTCCATTTTTTAAAAGAACTATTTCAATGAAACTTAGAATCTAAGATGAAAAGGGTAAAACTATTCAAAAAACACACTTCATATCATGGTGATTCATGCTAACAACAAAAATTTTAAAAATAAATCTGCCCAAGAAAGATCAAGGCAGCTAAAGAGTAGTACAAATATATAGATTTCCTTAACAGCCGCTAGAAATATTTATGTTATCTCTTTTTGAAGGAAAAATAAATAGGCTACTCTTATGGTTTTGCATATTCTATATAAATTCCAAACCATCAGTGTCAGTCTAATGTTTTTACCTTCCTTCTAAGAAAGCAATCATTAAAACTCACAAGTATTGAGCAAGTTACAAAAGGGCTACAAAAAGACAATTTATCATTTTTAAATTATTAGTAAAAAAAAAAAAAACAGAAAATTACCCTATAAAAAGGTGCTTATATGGCTAGAAAAGAAAAAAAAATCCTCCTGAAAAGGAAACTAGCAAAATTGCATTTCATGCCTTTATATAAAATTTTTGACACTAAAATTTTATTTTTATACAAATTTATTATTAACACTAATATAACAAACTACTTTTACCATAAAAAGTGAAAATATTGTACTATATTAAGGCTCTTAGGTATTTTTAAAAAATTGACCTACAGGATATAATGCTAAGTAAAATAAGTCAGACAGAGAAAGACAAATACCATATGATTTCACTCATATACAGAATTTAAGAAACAAAATAAAAAAATACAAACAAACAAAAATAGACTCTTAAATACAGAGAACAAACCGGTGGTTGCCAGAGAAGGGTTGGGTAGGGAGGTGGGTGATATAAAATAAAGGTATTAATGTGATGAGCACCAAGTAATGTAGAGAATTGTTAAATTATTGTGCACCTGAAACTAATATAGTAGTGTATATTAATTATACTTCAATTTTTAGAAAATTGAAAAATTAGAGTTTATTATGTTAAAATGTGTATGTTTTAGAAATCAAATGATTAACACATTTTAAAGTCTTTCTAACATGCTAAGCATAACATAACCAAAACAGCTATTTTGAAAAAACTTACCTAGCCTATTTCCCTGCTACAAATGTTCCACTTGCCTAATTTCTACTGTTACAATATTATTTAAAACTAAATTAAATGTAATAAGTGAATTTATTTTCATTAAGATTACCAGTACATTTGTTGAAAGCTGTAAACTTTATAAAATGTTTGTTTAAAAGTTTGTAAAATGTTTTACAACCCTACAAAGCGTTGATCCTCAAAACCACATTTTGATTCTCACTTGTGTTCTGCCTTTTCTTCCTATTATAAAACTGACATTTGATGGAGAGAAAAATAATTAATTGGCAGAGGGAGAATGAAAATAGGCATGTTTATAATCTCATTTAATCTTGGGCATTTATCATTTCATTATCTTCTCTATGTTCCTGTCTTTGTCTCTGGCTCCCTCTCTCTCCTCTCTTTCTCTTTCTCTCTCTAAGGTAGCATGACTTTCTAAAAGAACACTTGGGCTTTAGAACCACTCAAACCTCAGTTCAACTCCCATCAATTCCATTTCCTTTCAGTGTGTCAGTTTGCTAATCTATAAGGGTGTAATAATAATACCCATTTTATAAAGTTATACTAAAGATTTACTTAACTGAAATAAGGCATATAAATAATATAGCATAGTGTCCATCATGTTTTACAAAGGGATGTTTAAGAGAAAACCTCTGACAGTGGATACCAGTGAGAGCAGATGTAAGACCATCTAAAACCCAAGAAAGGCCTGCATTTAGACCAGATTATTGTGGTGTGTATCTTCCATTTCCTTCTCCAAATCCCCTCTACCACCTTCTCTACTCAGCTCTGTTTCCAAGGGAACAGGAAACTAGAGCAAAGCCCTAGAGAACAGCTAGAGACCTCCTGGGTTATAGGGTTTTTCTAACATCTGCTATTGTCTTCTCTCACTAGGTGAAATTCATGTTATGTATGACATCAGCACTGAACAAACAAATTCTAGACTGAGATTCAAGAGACAGCTCCCTAAGCCCCACAGAACTGGGCTACCAAGGGAGCCGCTACAGAGTCAGGAAGTCATAACTGTAAGTTCCAAACTCCTATAGTACACATTACAATCCACAGAAACAGGAATGCCTTACATTCTGTCTCTCTTTCCACTTAACTCAGTTCCCAATTCAAGTTTCACAGAAGGGCATATTATTGGTGAAACACAAATAACCATTCAGAATTCTAGCTGAAAGTGAGTTTTTCAGTCTTTGAAGTACAGAAAGACACACTAGAAAAATGTTGAAACAGAAGACTAAGCCACTCCTTAGCATCTGCTGTAGTATGCTATCAAGCTCAAGCAGTTGGTGATGGCCTCTCTTTGGCATCTGAAAAGACTGGGAGAAGTACAACTGCAGATTGAAGCATATAATTAATGGAAGATACCAAAAAATGAAGAAAAGGAGTTGACTGTGAAGCTCAAAAGAAGTCATATGCATATCATCTTCTTAAAGATATCAGGTGTAAGGATTTTCATGAATGCAGTTTCTTTGAACAGTGCAGTCTCTGCCTACATTTCTGATGTGGACAGGATCCTATAGTAAAATACCTTAGCACACCCACTAGCAGGAAGACAATTTCAGGATCTGGATCTGGATATTCCTTATGCACTCAGGCATACCTGGACACCAAAGAGACATAAAGATTAACTACTTTGTGTGAAGGTATCTCCCCCAGTGATGCTGTATGTGACTAGAATAGCTCTTCCTCTGCTGTTAATATTTTGGAAAATGAAATAAGTACAATTTTTTTAATTTTATATTTTTTTCTTAGCTTACAAAAATAAGCAAGGGATTATTGGAGTTATCCCTGAAAAACAGTGGCAATTAGTAAAGTAAGATAATAATTAAATAAAAGAATGCTCATTACTCCAACAAAGGTGAGATAGGACTACAGTATAATATAAAATGAAATGAAACAATGACATATATGTACACTATTGGGGAAAAACTTTTTAAGGGGAAACAGTAGCATAGCCTAAAATGACATTTCCCAGAGTGGTTTCTGGGTTTCCAGTAGTGTTTTTTTAATGTTTTATTTATTTCTGAGAGAGAGAGAGACAGACAGACAGACAGACAGAGAACATGAGCAGCAGAGGGTTAGAGAGAGGGAGATACAGAACCTAAAGCAGGCTCCAGGCTCTGAGCTAGCTGTCAGCACAGAGCCCGACGCAAGGCTTGAACCCACAAACCGTGAGATCATGACCTGAGCCGTAGTTGGATGCTTTACCGTCCAACTGACTAAGCCACTCAGGCGCCCCTCCAGTGGTATTTTTTGATGTGGTAATTTTTCAGTGGTCACAAAGTCCTCCCATTGCAGTATGCCTGCCCCTTTGCAATGTGACTTTGCCATTCTTTCCACCTAGAGTTTCAGTCTGTTTCTCATGAATCCAGGCTGGACTTGGGACTTGCTTTCACCAGTCAAATGTTAACAGAAGTGACATTCTCTGAGTTCCAAAGCCTAGACCTCATATAGCTTGTATCTTCTCCATCTCAGACACTGTGCTGAGTCCTACCACATAAGGAAACCACAGTCTCAGATCTTCCTGTCCAGCCAATCTTCCAGCAGAGTGCCACTTCAGAAGTGAGTCCAAGTAAGACCAGCAGAACAACCCAATCAACTCATGGAATCATGAAAAATAACAGATCAATGTTGTTTTAAGCCAAAAATAAAAAAAAAAAGACTTCCATTACTTTCACTCTTGCTGATAGTTTTAGGATAAGATCCAGACTCTTAATTTGGTTTCTGAGGTCCACCATGACATGGTACTTTATAATATAGGCCATGAAAATCTCAACTAAGAGCCTAGATTCAATATATGATCATTGGAAATGCTTGCCTATTTTCCTTAAGGAAGAGCTGGAAAACAGGGGAAGTTGTTTAGGCTGCTGTCACCATTTTGCATAACTACAAGACTCAACAAAACAGCTGCCAGTGTGCAAAACAGCTGCCAATGTGCAGAGTCTGAAAAAGGGAGCTTATCACATGCAGTCTGTTTTCTGGAGAATTCACAGAGAGCTGTACTCGGGTATGCAGGACAGTTTGCAGTTTTATGCCACAAGCTATTGCCAACAGCTGCTGTTGCTAGAATCTATGCCTGCAATCACACACACGTGCGCATGCGCGCGCGCGCGCACACACACACACACACACACACACACACACAGGGAGGGAGGAGGGATAGAGAGAGAGAGAGAGCTTTTTTATGCTTCCACAGAGAGAGGCTTTTTATTGAAATAATTTTTGTTTAAAGATTGTTTTAGATTATGTCCCCAAACTAACTTCTTAAGAAAGATAACAAGGTAAAAATTGTACAAGTGCCACCCTTCACACTCATAAAAATCTATTAGCATCCATTTGTACAATTATATTTCCTTTCTGGGATTTCCTTTCCTTATAATATAAAAGTAAGACCCACCTGAAAAGGAAGAGATAAATGCCCCAGAGAACAGCCAAAAACCCCATGGATTGTTGGGTGATATTGCTTTCTTCTGCCATTGGTTTCCTCCTTCTCACAAAATTAAACCCAAATCCAGATGTATTCTTGCTTTATGCCAGTTCTTGCCGCTTTGGGGCTATGAGGGGATAGTTTATTGAATGATGGTGGGGAATAAATACTAGTAATCAAGATCCATCACAAAACTTGGGGATTATCAAAAGACTGATTCACATGAAAAAGTCTGAGGAATAAAAGAAATGTTTTCTTCTTTGGAGGTATTTTTGTTTACCTCCCCAGCTTTATCTCTAGCCACTCCTTCCCAAATCACTGAACTTCTAGTCCACCACCTACGATGCACTTCATTGTTTCTTATATGGTCTTAAGAGAAATATCATTAAACTGGACCAGGGCAGCTTGTAGCCATAGACAAAACCCCAACCCTGGTTTAAATCCATCTTGCCACCTTTTCATGCCCCCACCTCACTTTCTGAATATGAATGTAAAAAGGTAGGGAGATGGGCTCATTTTAGATTTATGACTATGAGCCACACCTGGATCATCAGTGCTGCCTGACAGTGCTGTTATTTACTATGATGAAATCATTCTCCCATTATCTAAGATGACTATGTCACACAGTTGCCTCCTGCTTCAAAACTCCAACACCTTTTCCCAATCTTCACTTTTAGCTGACGAGTACACTTCTGGTTTCACTGAAAAATCAATTTTAAAAAGTTGTAACTTCCATATCCTTCACCCTTACTTCTTCCAATCTCATTCCATCTGCACCAATACACTTTGCCTTCTCTCCAATTACAACAGATGAACTGCCTGGCTCCTATCTTTATGTATTATCACCCATACCCTTTTCACTACCCCCAAGAACAATGCCTCTATAACTCTCCCTCTTTTCTCCTGCAGCATCTATTTTGCTATCATTTTCATCACCATGCAAGCATGCTATAATAGTTCCAATCACTAAAAAACTCCCTTGTTCCAACATTCTTTTGACATTTCATTACTCCATTTTAATAGCCAAAATCTTTGAAAATGTTGCCTATACAACCTTCACTTCTTTCCTTCCAACTGTTCCTTGAATCCACTACAACATGATTTTTGTCATCAACACTCCACTGAAATCTGCCTCTTTAAGTCACCTACACATCTAAATACAATCCTCAGTTTTCATATTCCTTGAGTTCTTAGCATTATTTGTCAAAGTTGATCATTCTCTCCCTCATGAAAAACTTTCTTCAGTTGGCTTCCAGGAATTGGTTTAGGTTCCCTTGATGGCTGCCTCTTCTGAGTCTGCATTACTATTTTCTTGTTCCATATGTCTATTTATCATAATGCCCATAAGTCAGTCCTCATACACCTTCTCCTCTCTATCTACACATTCTAAATTATTTCATTTTGCTTTAAGTACAATTTAATGTCTCTAGCTCCAACCTCCTCTGAATTCCAGCCTCCCATCTCTTGATCACTCTTGGGTTTCTATTAAAGACCTCAAAATTAACATGTCAAAAATCAACCCTAGATTCACCCCCTTCTTGCTCCTTCTCCAGTGTTTCCCATCTCAGCAAATGTTTCCCTCTCAAGAAATGGGACTTCTACAGACTAAATGTTTGTATTCACTCCCCATATTCATGTATTGAAATTTTAATGTCCATTGTGGTGGTATCAGAAAGTGGGGCCTCTGGGAGGTGATCAAGTGATGAGAGTGGAACCTTCATGAATGAAATTGGTACCCTTATAAAACAGACTCTGGAAAGATCCTTCACCCCTTATGGCATGTGAGGACATATCAAGAAGACAGCTGCCTGTGAAATAGGAACTGGGCCCTCACCATTGTTTTGAATCTGAACAAGAGACACTGACTCTGCCAACACCTTGACCGTGGACTTTTCAGCTTCTAGAACTATGAAAAATATTTTTTTTGTTATTTATAGGCTACCAGTGTAGGGTATTCTATTATAGCAGCCCAAATAAATGAAGACAGGCACCATTATTCATACACTTGCTCAAGTCATGAAAGTTGTAGTCATCTTTTACTTTCTCTCTTACAAACTACATTTCATCTATTAGTCAATCCTGTACATTCTATCCTCACTCATCCCACCACTTCTGTCAATCTTCCAGGTCCCAGCCACCATGATCTCTCATATTCTTGGATTACTGTGATAGCTTCTGACCTTGTTTTACCTAGTACTTGATAATACAGAAGTTCTCACCAATAAGCCAGAAACCTTTTAAAAAAGATTTGTCATGTTGATTAAGTTAATAGGAGTGTTTAAAGATGTTTTCATTCTTCTGAGTAGAGCCACTAGGAGTTCCTCTTCAATGTGCTGTTTGCTTTACATACACCTCAGGATTTTTTTTTTCCCTACCAGACTAATTGAGGGTTTTTCAACTAACCTCCAATATTGGTGCTCCTTCATCAATTCACAGGGGCGAAAAGTTAGACTAATAGATGGGCATTTTTCAATCTTACAATTCCATCAATAAACTTTTCTCACACTGACTGCTGGAAATGAGAGCAAATGACAACATTATTGAAGTGGCAGCATATGCAGACTAGTGGAGTAATTCAGTAACTTTTTATTGACATATGTGACTGTGGTTATACATTTCAATCATAGGCCAAATTTACTTTGAGTAAAACTGTTCATAGTTCATAAGGTTGAATTATATATGTCAGAATTCCATGGTGTTTCTCAAAGAGCACTAAGATTCTCAGGTGCTTCACCTTCTGAAACAGATTGACAATCTTCCCTGACAGATAAATAAACTAAGTTTATGGAGAGCATGCTTTATTTTCTTATTTAAATTTTTTAGTTTTTAAATTGCTTATGTCAACCACATTTTATAGATATGGAAACTGAGGGTTTAGAAGTATAGAGTATCTGTTTCAAGTCACACAGGTGTAAGGAATAGAGAATCCGTTGTGCAAACACATATTGATAAAAATATATACCAAATTAGCAGCTGCTTTGTGATATTGGCTTATATATACCAGTACAATGCCAAAGTAGTGTACTCAGCACTCTTTCTCTAAACTTAATATTTCAAAAATACAAAAAAGAAAATAATATAATAAATACCTGTGTATCAACTACCTAGTTTATGAAATAAACTATTATGAAAGAATGAAACTTCCTACATATCTCTTTTTACATTTTCCCCACATCAGAATTTAGTTTTATTATTCCCATAGATGCCTTTTGATTGGGATTGTATTGAATTCTTAGACTGATTTGGGGACAATTGGCATATTCATGATCATTGAGTCTTCTTCTCCATAAACATGGTATTTCTCATTATTTCATTGAGCTTTCTTTAGTCTTATAATAACAGTTTCTACTTTTTCCCCATTAAGGCTGCATACATCTTTGTTAGATCTATTAGAGGGTATCTTTTTAAATTGTTAGACCTATTAGTGGATATCTTTTTAAATTGCTGTTGATAAAGACACCTTTTAAAAATTACATTTTCTAACATTTTAACCTATGAAATGCAATAGATTTTGGCATATTTAACATTTTTCCACTTTTTAATTTAAATTCCAGTTAGTTAACATACCATGTAATATTAGTTTCAGGTGTAGAACTTAGTGATTTAACACTTACATACAAATCCTGGTGCTCATCACAAGTGTACTCCTTAACCCCCTTCACCTCTTTAACCCATCCCCACCTTCTGGTAACAGTTTATTCTGTATAGTTAAGAGTGTGTTTATTGGTTTTCCTCTTTTTTCCCCATGTTTTCATGTTTTGATTCTTAAATTCCACATATGAGTTTCACATATTAATCTTATCTTTTGTTAATTTGCTGAATTTTCTTACCAATTCTAATAATTTTCTATAGTTTTTCTTGAATCTTCTCTATAGAAAATTGCATATACTATAAATAGTGTTAGTTGTAGCCCTTATTTTCCTATTCTAATACATTTTATTCTATTTTTTAAAATTCTTGTCTACCACACTGGACAGAATTTCCAGCGAATGTTGAAATGAAGTAAAACCAATGGCATCCTTGCCTTGATCCTTATTTTAAAAATAAGGCTGCTAGCATTAAGTGTGATACTTACTATGAAAGTTTTTTATAAACACTCTTTTTTTAGAGAGATTGCCAGCACAAAGGGGGAGCAGCAGAGGGAGGAGATAATTTTAAGCTTTCTCCACAACGAGCACAGAGCATGACACAGAGCTTAATCTCACAACTGTGAGATCATGACCTGGGCTGAAATCAGAGTTGGGTACTTAACCAATGGAGCCACCCAGGTAACCCTAGATATTCTTAATCAGGTTAAGGGATTCTTTTGTATTATTAGTTTGTAAGAGATTTCTAAGTCATAAATGTATACTGAATTCTGTCAAATAATTCTTCTGCTTCTATTGAGATAAAATATATTTTTGTACTTTATTTGTTTATAGTATTGAATTATATGAATGAATTTTCCTAACAGTAAGCCAACCTTGTGAAACAAGATTTTAAAATGAAGCTATTTCAGTCTCAATGTTGGCTTAGGCCCAAAGATAATAAACAACACATTCCAATAGGAGGTGTGAGACCACCATGCTGGTCTTGTAAAAGGAGGTAATTTCAAACTGGTTTTGTGACCTTAGCTCACCACCAATCCCCAGAATTGAAGGAAGCTGGAGAAGACAAGAAAAAGTTTGTAAATTAGGAAATCAACTGTAAGAAAGCTGTAGGCTGTGTATCTAAAGCTCTCTCAGTGAAAGGTCTTAGGAGCAGGGCTCACATTTACCTTAGGCCTAGGGAATGGAGCTTCATTGGAAGCGCATGAAGGTTTGATATGTGCAACCCAGATCCCAGGAGACACAGTATATTGCTTATCAACTCTGCCTGAGAAATATGAGGGACAGGAAGGTCTCATAAAAGGTCATAACAATACTCCATAGGAAAACAAATTGTTTTTTAATGCTCATGTATTTATTTTGAGACAGAGAGAGAGAGAGCGCGAGCATGAGTGGGCAGAGGCAGAGAGAGAGAATCCCAAGCAACCTCCACACTGTCAGTGCAACATAGGGCTCAATCCCATGAACCATGAGATCATGACCTGAGCCAAAATCAAGAGTCAGATGTTTAACCAACTGAGTCACCTGAGGCATCCCCCCAAAAAATTGGTTTTAAACACGAGCTAGGTTCAAACAATGTACTTAGTATTCCTTCTCTTATCACCTATCTCCTCCTCTAGTGCAATTTTAGAGGGATCACAAACCCTCATAAGCAATATGGAAGAAAATGGTTAGAAGTACTCTATGTACAAAGTGAGAAGATACTGGCCACATCTCCCTTATTTCTGCTGCCCAGCCCACAGTAGGCTTAAGATGAAATGGAGGAATATATAACTTTAAATAAATATTAAATATTTAATTATTACTGATATTTTAAATAAACTGAGACTCTTCTGTGAAAAAACATAACCAAAATGCTCAAGTGTCATGGAATTTCCTTAGCTTTGATCACAAAAAAGAGGATCTAATCCCACAGAGTGGACTTAAAGTGGGAATAAGGGAATCAACGTTGTTTTCTGATTACACCCCATGAGTCCCACTTATTCAATTTACTAGTTACACTTCCTTTTTAATTCCAATATAATTAGTATACAGTGTTATATTAGTTTCAGGTGTACAATATTGTGGCTCAATAATTCTATACATTACTTAGTATTCATCACAAGTTTACTCCTTAATCTCCACCACCTATTTCACCCATCCCCTCACCTACCTCCCCTATGGTAACCATCTGTTTGTTCTCTATAGTTAAGAATCTATTTTTTTTCTTTGTTCATTTGTTTTGTTCCTTAAATTCCAC